>PYXC01000495.1:6670000-6682500 GCA_015244755.2 Tenualosa ilisha | reverse complement strand
GGATTGCTTGTCATCAAAACTGGTCACCTCTCGAAGAACGCTGCCCCATGCTTATTTTAGCAGAGTTTGTTAGTATCTGAGAGGAGAGTCTGATCTGATCTGATCTGATGAACAAAACAAGGGGGTCACTTGCACTCAAGCCTTAGGTGCTCATGGAACAGGACTGGAGAATCAACAACAGGTCCTGGTCCACTTCTGTAGACTGTACCCAGAAAAAAACAGATCATTATTTTTGTAAGTGGCTTTGGATGAAAGCATCTGCTGAATGCATCATAGACTGCAAATGTATTCTTAATGAGCTTTATAGGGTGCAAACGACTAACATTTCAACGCCCAGTGTCTTCGTCTTCGCCAAGCAAACTGTGGGTGGGTTTGGATGTTTCTGACTGGTTTTCTGACTCAGTCGTGTTTCAGTCTCTGATAATATTATTCAAAACCAGTCAAGTAAAATTGGGTATGTTTGTATTATGGGTCACTTGCTTCCTGCTGGAATGCCCCTGGCCCAGATAGAGATGCCCATTCAGTCTGGAAATGCCAGCCCTGTCCCAGAACAATCATGGCTTGGGTGTGAGCATGTTTTTAATATCAGGCAGGAATGAGGGAAAGATGGGGCCTTTACAAAAAAGGGTGTTGTTTCTTCCCACCTTCTTGTTTCTCATTCCTTAGCTAATGATTGTAGCCATGGCAACAGGAAAGGTGAGGACAGAGGAGGAAGTCATGTGATGATGTTATGTCGTCACACCCTGGCCCGTGTGCTCATAGACTGCTTTCTTTTTAAAGACGCCATGGAAGCACAGTGACTACGGTTACATGCAGAGCAAATTCGAAATAGGGTCAATATTCAGGTCAAAGAGATCAATGTGGTTAAACAAATGTGTTTACATGTGTGGAAGAGTAGTGTGCTACCCTTCTATTGAGAACATGGACCTTTGTGAAATTGATGCATATTTATTAATCTGCTAGCTTCTATTAAGAATATGTATCTTGGTGAAATTGATGTATATTTATTCATATGCCAGCTGGATTAAAGCCAAGGCTAATGCCTCTCTCTGGGTTCTGGGGTGAAGAATTTTTGAAAAACTTTGAGACAAGCAGCTCGAGCCCTAGCCTACATCCTCACTGGTCTGAAACTGGGTGAAAGCTGCAGAGTTGAACTGAGTAGAGTAACTGGGCCACGGGCCTGTGCCCTGGGTCCACACTCTTCCTCCTCCCCCTCCTCTTCCTCTTCGTCCCACTCCTTGTCACCAGCGTACAAGTTCATTCAGACTGAGCTGCAGTTTAATGCCCCAGTTCTCCTGCTCCTACATCTCCACTCATGAATATTCCCCTTTACTCCTCTCACGTTCTCTCGCTCGTGTGCCTGACCCGTTTGCTTGTTTGTCGAGGTCTGTTTGAGCCAGCGAACATCAAGTCACCAGCACTCACTCATTCAGCCCTCATGCATACATTATCACACTCATTGCCCTACTCTCTCTCTCTCTTTCTTTCTCTCTCTCTGTCTCTCTCTTTATTTCTCTTGCTCTCTCTCTGTCTCTCTCTGTCTCCCGTTCTCTCATTTCTCTCTGTGGAAACAGTGAAAAACCTAATCAGTGGACTGAATTTGTGAGTCGTACACAGTTGTCATTAGCTGTCCTATGGCTCAAGTGGAACTGTGTGTGGAGTGGGGCATAAAATTGCACTGCCTTTATGTGTTATTATGTATTAGTTAAAAGATAATTAAAGGAGAAATCTGGCATGATTTAATGCATGTCGGTGCTGTTGAAGTCACAGAGTAATGTCAGTAGGAAAAAGAACGCAAAATGTGATACTTAATAGTGAACAAGCAGCCGATACCAACTGAATGGGGCACAGTAACTTAGGTTCAGTGTCGTTGTCCTATGCCCCATTCAGTAAATGTTAGCTGCTGGTGAGTTTTTTAGTGTATGTTGCATAACATTTTCGGGTTCTTTTTCTTACATGTAGACACAGTGACCTGGAACAACAGGTCTATGGATTCACTCACAGCAGATTTTTTCCTTTAAGTTGCTCTGCCTTTAAGTGTTATTATATATTAGTTAGAAGATGATTATGAATGCTTGTGTGTGGGCGCGTGTGAATGTGGTGCGGGGGCACAGCACTGCTGATGCCAGAGGAAACGTCAGGCTAAGAATAGAAGACAGCACTGGCCTGGATTCAGTAGTGGGAATGAGTCGGAGCGCTGGGAATGCCGCTGCTTCTGCTGCTGGCTCTCCCTGCTGTATTTGGGTTTGGAAGAGCACTGGGATGTGTGTGTGTGTGTGTGTGTGTGTGTGTGTGTGTGTGTGTGTTGTGTGTGTGCTTGTGAATAAGATTTCTCTTTTTATTTTTAGATTGTTCATCCTTTTTATGTACATAAGCTTGCATGTTTTCATGTGTATGCAAATATGTGTGCATAGTGTGTGTGTGTGTGTGTGTGTGTGCGTGTGTGTGTTCATGATATTTGTATGTTTTCGTCTCTGTCTCTCATTGACGTAGCCATGCACATGGGTATTTGCAGAATCCGTTTCTGAGTAGCTCAGGGATTTTCATGTGTGACTGGTGTTCCGTCCAGCACGTGCCCCATGTTGTAGTCTGAAGCTTTAAATCTATTGAGTGGATGGCTCAGTTCCCAGCGCTCTTCCTCTGCTGCGGCCAGTGGGCATGCCAACCACAGTCTCAGTGGGCACAGGCGGGCACAGCGGCGCATCTGTTGGCACATCTGCAACTCAGCATTAATATGAGCAGGAGCTGTAGTCAGCTGTGGTCAGATCATAAGGGCTGTAACAACCTTTTCCCACAGTATGTGTTTATATCTTCTTGACATCATTCATGGATGTGTACTGTATATCAAAGGAGCAATGGGGGGAGTGTCCTTTTATAAGGCTAGTAAATAGAGTTGTAAATCAATGGGCTAAAACAGTGCAAAAGAAAACATTCTTTATATACATTTGAGTAGAGACAAAAACTGTATGAATGTTCTGTATGGTACTGAAAAGATGAAATGTCATCTCACTCCACTGAAATGTATCCTTACTCGTCAGTGTTACATACAGGTAGATACTGCCGTAATGAAAATTAAATGGTGTACGGTGCATAGGGAACAGTTTAAGATCCCTCTCTCTTGTGAACATAGATATCATCCAATTAGTGTCTCAACTCCAGCTTTCACAATCGATCATCATCACTGACTCTGTGTGAGTTCTGGAGCCATGCGGATCTCCCCAAGGGGCCCAAAGGCCACTCTACCCATCAGCCACTCATGGTTCCCCGCCACCTCATTCACCCGCTCCCCAGGCCGAGGGCCTGCTGCTGGTTATGGGGCTTCTCCCCTACTGCTGGAACAGCAGCAGCTGGAAGAGAGAGATGAGGAGAGATAGAGGAGAAGAGAGAGACAGAAAAAGACAGAGAGCAGGATGAAGAGAAATAGAGAGATAAAATGAGAGGGAGAAAGAGAGAGAGAGAGAGAGAGAGAGAGTGGGTGGCAAAGGGAGTGCTGAATTTTTCATGCGAATGCAGGAGAGGCGTATGGTGGGTCGGCCAGCCCAGCTCCTCCAGGCTTCTGATGAATCCTCCCTGACATTTCAGTCTCTCTTCCTCTCCCTCTTCTCCTTCTCTCTCTCTCTCTCTCTCTTTCCCCTATTCGTAGACCTGCTCTCACTTTCTTTTTCTCACATTTTTTCCTCTCTCTCCTCTCTTTCTTTCTCCCTCTCTCACTCTTTCTTCTTCACTTACCCTCATGGACAGGCTAATGTGAATAATTTAGCTGCAATGTTTCCCTTTCTGTGCATCTCTGTGTGTGTGTGTGTCTGTGTGTGTGTGTGTGTGTGTGTAGTTGGCTTTGACCCACTTCTGCTGCTGGTTCTGATTGGGTTATTGGGCCAGTGTGTGAACTTGGCGAGTGTGAGGGCTTCAGCTTCTCTGCAGTGCAGTGTGTGGCATCTCCTGCTTAGACCTCAGCGTCCATGCTCCACTAGCACTGTGATATGTCACTGTGAAATGCATGGCTTTAAAGGAGCAATCTGGTGTGAATTGATCCATAGCCCATATTGTCTTAGGTTACAGAGTACTGTCTATAGGAAAAAGAATGAGAAAATTTGATAAAACGTAGACTGAATAACAAACCGGCAGCTAATGTTAACTAAATGGGGCATAGTAAAATGAAACTGAATGTCATTGTGAGTTTCTGTGCCTCATTCACTTAGTGTTCAGCGGATTTTTCCTGATAACCTGAAATGCTGTTAACACTGATGCAATTATTTTATTAGAACAAGGCTGCACCCAGATTTGTATTCCCCCGTCTGAAGCTCAGATTGCCATAATATATTTGTATTCTGAATGGTGCATTAAACATTAAATCAGCACAAATATTTCAGTAAGTTCCAACTAATGTGTAACAGCTGTTTTGCTGATATGCCACAGTTTCTTTAATGTTCACATGGCTGTGAAAGACTACTTTGTCAAAGCCAAAAAGCTTCCTCATGGGTAGCATTGCCACATGGCTATCATTCGGTCCGGGGTTAGGCATTGTTGAGTGTGTGTGTTAGGCATTGTTGAGTGTGTGTATTAAGCACTGTTGAGTGTGTGGTAATCTGGATAAAAGTGTCTACTGAACATCAGTCACCTTTACTTCCCCAACTGGTAAGGCATGTTGGCCTAATAAGAATGACGTTGTTGTTGGCTATGTTTAGCATGACTTTTTTGTTGTTGTTTTTATTAAAACGTTTCAAAAATCCCTTCATTTGTAGAGCTTTGTAGAGCTCTTGTATCCTTTTAACCTTTTGCAAACAGATCTGTTTGAACACGGCCGCTTGCCCAAAACATCATGTTTAATTCATGAAAAACTTGGGAACATGCTGCTTTTGCAGACTTTTGACTTTTTTCATTGACTCACTTTCCTTCGCCATGCACCCAAATTTTGTTAGGAAGGATGTGTGTGGTTTTTTTTTTTGGCCAGTACCTTTTGAAAACAGAATCCATGAGCCCTCATATATTTCAAACAGGGCAACAGAGAGGACGTCTGGGCTAAGACAACCCTATCGAGGGACACGACAGTCCAGTTAGTAGCTACTTGTGGTGAATATCAGTTTGTGCTGTCTGTGCGTTTTGGGGGTGGTGTGGGGGGCGTGACCCTGCCTCGTAGCGATCTCAAGGATCACTCTCTCACACTCGACCAGGACACACAGGAGACAGAAACATCTCTCCCCAACCTCAGTTTATTTTTATTTTTTTACTTTTATTTTTATTCTTATGGTCGCATCTCTTCTTTCATTCTTTCTTTCTCCATTTCTCTGCCTCCTCATTTCTTTTTCCTTTTCCTCCTCTTTTGTTCTTTTTTCCCTTTATTTTGCATCCCCCTCTCTCAGAAAGCACCATGATCATTTCTGTATTGAACAGTGCTGGACCCCTCCCCATGCACATATACAGGCATGCACCCATGCACACACACACACACACACACACACACATACACACATGCACACAAGCATACACACACACCCCTTGCATTTGCAGTTAAGTAATTACAGTATCAAACTGGAGGGGGAGGTGTTTTTCTTTGTGTTTCTCGTATCTTGCACACCCCCACCTCAAGGCTGCACCGCGTCGAGCGAGCATCTCTCAAACATGTTGCCATGGAGACTGCTATTGGACCAAGTGGGCGACAGCTTGACTGAAACGGCTTGAGTTTTGGTGTGTTTTATGTGTAATGGTGTAGTCCCTAGATTCATAATGGTGCGTTAGATGTGTAATGGTGTAGTCCCTAGATTCATAATGGTGTGTTTGATGTGTAATGGTGTAGTCCCTAGATTCATAAAGGTGTGTTTTATGTGTAATGGTGTAGTCCCTAGATTCATAAAGGTGTGTTTTATGTGTAATGGTGTAGTCCCTAGATTCATAATGGTGTGTTTTATGTGTAATGGTGTAGTCCCTAGATTCATAATGTTGTGTTAGATGGTGTAGTCCCTAGATTCATAATGGTGTGTTTGATGTGTAATGGTGTAGTCCCTAGATTCATAAAGGTGTGTTTTATGTGTAATGGTGTAGTCCCTAGATTCATAATGGTGTGTTAGATGGTGTAGTCCCTAGATTCATAATGGTGTGTTTGATGTGTAATGGTGTAGTCCCTAGATTCATAATGGTGTGTTTTATGTGTAATGGTGTAGTCCCTAGATTCATAATGGTGTGTCTGATGTGTAATGGTGTAGTCCCTAGATTCATAAAGGTGTGTTTTATGTGTAATGGTGTAGTCCCTAGATTCATAATGGTGTGTTTTATGTGTAATGGTGTAGTCCCTAGATTCATAAAGGTGTGTCTTATGTGTAATGGTGTAGTCCCTAGATTCATAATGGTGTGTTAGATGGTGTAGTCCCTAGATTCATAATGGTGTGTTAGATGTGTAATGGTGTAGTCCCTAGATTCATAATGGTGTGTTAGATGGTGTAGTTCCTAGATTCATAATGGTGTGTTTGATGTGTAATGGTGTAGTCCCTAGATTCATAATGGTGTGTTAGATGGTGTATTCCGTAGATTCATGATTTCTTTTATGTTAAGACAATAAGATACATGCATTTCTCTTACATTTATGTGTGTGTGCGCCTGTGGATGTGTGTCCTGTATAAAGAGAATTGGCTGGCTTACCTAACTGGCTGTAGTACCTAGGCGAAGAGTAGAGAATGAACTTCCTGACCTGGACCTTACCTTTTCTGTCACAAACACACACACGCACACACACACACACACACACACACACACACATAACTGAGGTCATCCAGCACAGTCCAAAACTGCAACCTCTCACCAGCATTAGATGCTGGGAGTTGAACATGCTAGCCAGGCAACTGAAAAGCCCATGCTGCCAGTCAACTGACTAGTGCACTCTTAAAGTATTGGGAGCTTTACTAACATTCACACACACACACACACATACACACACACACACACACAGACAAACACACACACACACAGGTAATGGAGCAATTCAACACGGGAGGATTTCCTACATAATTCAATACATATGGTCATAAAAACACTAAATTGCACACACAGCGCCTGACAGTGCATGTTAGATGAGGGTTGCATTGTGTGTTTCTGTGCCAGGCTTCCCATTCTGTTGCATTCACTAGCCACTCAACCCAGCCTGCATCCTCATTTTCCCCCCACCACATGAAATCTCACAGCACAACTGTGTGTGTGTGTGTGTGTGTGTGGTATGTGTGTGTGGTGTTCGTTGTAAATGCCTAACTGTGTGTCCTGTGTTTTCTATTTGCATGTGCGTTTGTGATTTTATAGAATGGTTGCAGGGCCTTTTATTTCTAGTGTGCAGTGTGTGTGTGTGTGTGTGTGTGTGTGTGTGTGTGTGTATGTGTGTGTGCGCACGCGGGCACGGGCAAAAAATGTAGGTCAAATATGCTTAGCCTCACATGTGAAGTCAACCTCTCTCTCTCCCTTCCTCTCTCTCTCTCGGAATCAGGCAAAACACTCTTGAACATCAAACGGCTTTTGGGACTGTCTGTACAGAGAATGAAAAGGATGGAACAAGAGAAAAGGAAGGAGAGAGAGTGACAGAGATAGAGAAAGGGAAGAGGAATAGGAAGGGGATTTGGAAGAGTGTCCTACTTGGTGGTGTGTGCATGTGTGTGTGTGTGTGTGTGTGTGGACTGCATTTGATTTTAAGTGCAAACCTCACCCCTTTACATTCTAACACGCACATTTACATTCAGTACAAAGTTAAAAGCATGTTTCATGCCATCTCTCCATTGTACTCATGCCATTTTCTCCCCCTCTCTCTCCGTTCCTCTACCTTCCTAACTCTCATGTTTTTTTCTCATGATTAATATTTAAAAGGAAAAGGTGCGCTAGAGGGCTTATGCAGGAAGAGAATATTTATAAACCCTGCAAGAAACGCAAATGTGTTTTTGTTTGTATATTTCTATACCACAAACAGTCATCAGCAATGATGTGGTGAGTTAGAAGCCTGTAATCGCAAAGACTTCCCTGGCTACCCTGGGAAAGGTCTGGGACAGGTAGCTACAGTATATGGAACAAGTCTGACATGCAGTGGTTTCCCAGTCCTGCCCTCTGTCTCTCTATCGTTTTTACTCTCTCTCCCTGTCAGTCTTCACTCTCCAATCTGAATGATGACAAAAAGCCCAAAAGTAATATACTTCCAAAACGACTGGTGTAGTCACTGTGTCTGGTGGTCCCATTAGAGCTGAGTGAATGCTCTCTGTACGGGAGGAGTGTTCTGCTCTTATCTATTTCCACTCATTCGCATTTGACTCCAGTGCAGAGAGGATTTGGGGAAATGGGCTCCACCTCTTAATATCAATAAGATTTCAATTACAGGCGGGTAGATAGAGAGTCGGTGTGTGTGTGTGGTGTGTGTGTGTGTGTGTGTGTGTGTGTGTGTGTGCGCGTGTATGTGTGTGTGTACGTGTGTCTGTTCACCCTATCCATCACATGGACATGCTGCTCTCCAGACAGATGGAGAGAGAGAGAGGAAATGACAGAGAGAAGAGGGGATAAAGATTAGAGGAGAGTGGAGAAGAGGAACAGTGAGAGAGAGAGATGGGAGGGAAAAGAGAGGTGAGAGAGAGAAGAGGAGAGTGAACAGAGGAGGGAGAATGAGGAGAGATGAGAGGAGAATTTAAGAGTGAAAGGAAAGGGAGCGACAGAGAGAGAGAGAGAGAAACATGAGGAAGGGAAGATATGAGAACACCATGAAATAATAGAGACGAGAGAGAAAGAGGAGAGGGATGAGAGGAGTATGAAAAAGCGGAGAGGAGAGAGAGAAAGGGTAGAGGAAGGGTGTGGGAGAGTGAAATGTTAGGATGGTGTCTGAAAAGATGGATGGATTGAAAGATGAGAGGAGGAAGAAGAGAGAAGAGGGGAGAGGTCAGTTAAAGGTGTAAAATGTAAAAATGTAAAATATCTAGCAGGGTCTGAAATGAAGAAATGTGGAGAGAGGGAGCGAAGGATAGAGAGACTGAAAGAAAGAGAGAGTGAGTGAGGAAAGAGGATAGGGAATAGAGTGGTGTCTGATGATATCACTGTCCAGGCTAATGGATGTTTGCCAATATATTGTCTCAGAGTGTGTGTATTTGTGTGTGTCAGTGTCTGTGTCAGTGTGTGCCAGTCTGTGTGTCTGTCAGTGTGTCTGTGAGCATTGTTGCCTGTATGTGTGTCTCTGTGTGTGTCACTGCCTGGATGGGATGCCCAGTATCCTCTTCAGAGACTCTGGTGTCCTGTTTCTCTTTCACACATACACCTGCCCAACCCAGAGGGCCAGAGCTCTCCATTTAATTTCTCATCACACCAGTCGATTTATTCAGACTCAGTTATTGGCTGACAGCATGTCTGATTACCTCATGGTGAAGATGTGATTCCATAATTCAATCTCTCTCATGCTCCCGCTGGGGTCCCCAACTCGACACGGCATCGTATTTATGAAACAGAATAGTTCATCTATCAGAGCCAGCTGTGGTTCCAGTGACTGTGTGTGGATACTAGGCTCTCAGTGTTGAGTTGGAGGGATTAATAGCTACTACAATCATGCTTATAGTTAACGCTTAAATAGCACAGTAGGTGTCTCGTGCTTGTTACGCACAGCTGTAAGAAAGCACTCATCTAGCGTTCACCCCGTGGCATCGTTTTTTTTCCAGCGAGGTCCTTCCACCTTCCACAGAGGGTGTCCAAGATGGAGGAACATCCCACTGAGCTCGCTGGTGATGTCACGACTCATTATCCGACCCCCACCTCCACTCCCACCTCCCCGTTCTGGGCCCACTACAACTGAGAGCCATTGAGTGGGCTGGGTGTAGCGCTTCATTTGTTCCCCCCACTCTCTCGGCTCCTCTGGCTAGCTTTTGGAGGGTTCCTACATGGGATCGTAATGTGTGATTTTGTATGGTCGTCCAGCTGTAAGGGGGTGACTGAGAGGCGTGGAGAAGAGAGGGAGAGAGAGAAGAATAAGGGAAGCGGAGGAGAGAGGCGAGTGGAGGCAGAAGGGTCCCACGCTTGTTATTTGAGGAGAACAGGCGGATGCAGATGGAGACAGACACACACACACATACGCACACACACACACACACACACACGCACACACACACGCACAGACACGGCAGGTCACTCAAGTGAGAGAGGTTGGCTCCAGGTCTTTGGGGGACAGTTAAATTTAAGTCTCTTGTGAATGTTAAGTAGGTGAACATCCAGAGCACAGACCAAAACTACACACACGTACACACACACACACACACACACACACTCACACTCAAGCATGCACATGCTCACAGAAGCCAACAGCAAGTGCTACACTCTGAAGCGTAAAATCTTTGCTCCCCCTGCACTCCTCTCCTGTCCTCCCCTCATGTCCTCTTCTCCTCTCATCTCTGCCTGAGGCTCACACTCCTCTGCTCTCCACTCTCGAACTTCCTCCTTTTATTAGTGCCAGAAATGCTAAGGGAGGCAGCATGCATTGGACACACACTGACACACATATACCTATACACATCTCACACACACACACACACATACACACACACACACACACACCACACACACACACCACACATAATATACTCATGCTCACACACACATGCTGACAAATGCATGTATGTGCAACCACACTCAGACACGTACATACATGCACACACAATCATATGCACACACACACACACACACACACACACACACAATATATATACTCATACTCACACACACATGCTGACAAATGCATGTATGTGCAACCACACTCAGACACAGACATACATGCACACCCAACCATATGCACACACACACACACACACACACACATACACACACACACAGACACACACACACATGCAAACACACATTAAATATGGATGTTGTTCAGGGCAGCTGGTCAGTGGGGACTGGGACGGCTCTGCTGTACTGTAGGACTCCTAAATGCATATCAGGAGTGCAGAGCTGCTAGTGTTTTACTCTAACAGCCCATTTTAGCCAGTGGATGAGCCCAGTGGGAGCCAACAGGCAGCAGCAGGAGGAGGAGGAGGAGGAGGAGGAGGAGGAGGAACCTCCCTTTACGCTCAATCATAGCCAGGATTAGAAGCTTTCCTTTAAGTCTCCCATGTGGTCAGCATGAGGAGTGTCCATTTAAAGGTGCAATGTGTTTAAGTCCAGGTTGAGTTTGCTTTATTTGAGCCTGTTGTTTGCAGTAGGCATATAGTAGAGACCTCATGCATTGACATACATTTCAAAACAGGCAGGTGCCTGTCACATCACCCATTTCAATGTACTGTATTTTCTGGTTTAAAACAATGAAAATGGTCAAAAAATAGAAAAAGTATGTGGCGAAATTATCATTTTGTTGTAATGACAGTTTTAGGTCAAAGGATGTTAAACTGTCAGAAGCATTTTTTTGGGAGGCTGTACAACAACACAGATGAAAGGTTGAATAAACAAAAACATTCAGACTGTTGCAAATGTTCTGTGGAACACAATATATGACAGCATCAATGTTAAGCTCAGCAATGTAACTGTATGTATCTACTGTGTGCAAGTGTTAGGTTTGCAAACATTTACTAGTAGACTGCTCCTCTTATCCACCCTGAGGGTTTGCTCTGGAGATTTTCTTTAGACCTTTGACCCAGGAACCCCATAGGCCTCCCATCAGTCGTTAGAGGGGTGCGGGTTTAGGGGTGAGGGGAGAGATGAGTTGCCCTAAAAAACTGAGGTGAACTTTTGCTGAACTTGAGAGGTTCGTGAGAAGTGTGGTGAATTCTTAATATGGACAGGCATGGCACTTCAGTGTCCTGAATACAAATGTGAAAAAATGGAAATAATCCCATTGAATATGCTAGTTTGTAGCCGTGTGTGTGTGTGTGTGTGTGTCTGGCTTGTCAAAACACATTTTCAAGTCAATTGTTAGATCCCAACACAAAACACATTCACCTAATTTTGCATTAGTGTCTGTATTCAACATATCACTAAAACTTTGCCTGTGTCAAAAAATGCATGTGAACGAATGCTAATTATCAATTGAGAAGCATCAAGCCTATTTTCTATGAGAAGGTGGGTTAAATGCTTTATCAACAGGATGTAAATAATTGATCAGCTTTACAAGTAAATAGCAGTGCTTGCTTTTTGCATCTCATAAATAAGTTATACACTTGGTGTTAATCACGGAGGTTGTTCAGGAGACACTTGACTGCAGTCTGGAGTTGTCACGCCATGAATTAGTCATAAGCAGGCTATCCATTCATTTTGTTCTTGAAATATTGAAATTCATTTTTAAGGAGGGGTTGAGGGGTGCATGGCATTCATGACAGAAGGTCATCTTTTTCCTCTTGAGGACTTTCTCTGTACAATTAGCATTTAGCAATAAAGTTGGTCTAAAGTTAAAGACTGTGTTAATATTCTGTAATTAGCTGTCTATGAATAGCAGTAGCCTAAAGCCTTGTAGTTCTCCCTTGGTAAGCTTTCACTAGCGGCCAGCTAGCTCTGAAATCAGACTGGAGTCTGGAACT
>PYXC01000495.1:6655000-6660000 GCA_015244755.2 Tenualosa ilisha | reverse complement strand
CGGACACGCAAATACACTTGCACATACTGTACATGCCATGATAAGAGTTATCAGAGTAATCAGTGAATGATGCTGTTTGCTCCCCTCACGAGGCAGACACTCAATACCCTCACAGTGGGATACAACGAGCAGAAGTATAGTGGTGGAAGAAAACAGAATAGTGTTGCTCACATAACAGCAGACTCCAGTGGACAGAAACAGAGAGACAGACATACAGGCACACAGACAGACAGACAGACAGACAGACAGGCACAAAGACAGACAGACAGACATACAGGCACACAGACAGACAGATGATAGATACTTTATTATCCCGTAGGAAATTCAGAAGCATCTTCTACTTTGTGCATTGTGTTTTGTTGACCTGTGGCTGTGGATGGTTCCTCAATATGTTTAGTGAAAGAATGTGTGGTTTCCCAAAGTCCCGCTGGGTTTAGTCTAGTACCCAACACAAGAGGCATCACTCAGACCCAGTCTCAGTCTCCAGATACAGTGGTTTTGGATTAACAATAGGAAATGTATTTAAGAATGCTCTGATGCTTGTGGTTAAAACACCTAAATTGTTTTTGTGGCAGGCTACACAGACACCAATGAAATGGGGGCCCTGTGGTAGTCAACGCAGTAAAAGGGTTTTTTCTTTGCATGCCAGGAAGATAGTTGCTTATGTTACTGCATCCATACACACATTTCACATTACACAATTCAGTAGTTTGATACAAGACTCTTTTATCCTGACTGAATTGCATTATTGCATTGTATTGGATTGGCTGTAGGGTAGAGCCTATCAGAGTGTGTTAATCTGTGTGTTCCGATAGGGGCATGCACTTTTCACCCTTAATCCAATCAGGCTGAACTGAGTGGCTGATTGTTTGAGAGAGGTTATGCATAAGGGGATCATGTTGCAGACTGTCCACATTCAATTTAGTCCCGATGAGCTGAATATTGCAAATGTCAGCATCAAAGGTCAACTTTAAACATGTCTGCACATGTGTGCGTGTGCATGTTTTTATGTGTGTGTGTGTGTGTGTGTGTGTGTGTGTGTGTGTGTGTGTAGTGGAGAGAGTGGCGCAGGTAAGACAGAGAGCACAAAGCTGCTGCTGCAGTTTCTGTCGGTGATGAGTCAGAACTCAGCAGGAACTCCTCCATCAGAGAGATCCACACGTGTGGAGCAGGCCATCGTACAGAGCAGGTATGCACACAAACACACACACACACACACACACACACACACATACACACACACTTATACTTATACACAAAAATGCACATACTCTCTCTCACATGGGCTCATACAAACATACCTACATACATATATACATACATACATACATATACTGTACATTCACCCACATATACACACACACTCATGTGTCAGGTTGTACACACACTAATACACACGGAAATACCCAGACAATCACATGTTCAATCTTTCACCATATGCAAAAACAGCACAGTTGCACTCTGAGGTAGTCATAGTGAGGAAACATCCCATACAACAGGTACTGTTGTAATACATAATCTGTTGTTGTTCTGTATTCTCCCATCTGCATTTCAACGTCTAGCCCCATCATGGAGGCGTTTGGGAATGCCAAGACCGTGTACAATAACAACTCCAGTCGCTTTGGGAAGTTCATCCAGCTGCACTTCTCCCAGAGCGGGAACATCCAGGGAGGATGCATCGTTGACTGTATCCTCACAATAATGCAGTGAACATCACACACATCCCACACAGTACACACATGCACATTCACAGACACACACACACATACAAACACACACACGCATACAAGCTGTGACCAACGAGTTCCATCAGGGCTTATGAAAGAGTTAGAACAGTTTGTGTGTGCACTAACACACAAACACACACACACACACAGACACACACAGACACAAACCACTGTGACATTTGCCTATGGGCCGACCCACTCTTCTCTCTCTTTCTGTTTTTCTCAGTCTCTTATACAGCGTCTTCTAGAGACCATACAGGCAAACACACACACCCACACACACACACACATACATTTAGTGATCTCACACAAGTTGTACTTTCAAACACCCACACAATCACCAGCTGTAAGTTCATAGCTGCAGTGCAGAATCTCTACATCAGCCAATCGGTGTCACACAGCAAAGCCTCAGTGAAGTTTAGCCAATCGTGACAGCACAGCAACTTCAGTAGCCAATTACTGTGTCAGCGAAATGCCTTGACCAATCGGGGTAGTCCCAAGAGCTTTCAAATATCTGATATAATGTGTCACTTCAACTGGCATGATACCCATTACTGTGACAATGCTGCTTTCTTGTGACCAGACTTGCTTCCTTAACCTGTCCTCATTCAGATCTGCTTGAAAAGGTACACCATCAATTAAGGAATGGATCCTGTCAATAAAATCACACTGATTATGCAACTCACAATAATCCACTGAATACACTCATATTTGACTAAGTCAGCATTAGAATTCCCAGTAGGCCTGAGGAACACTGAGGAAAAAAAACTACTCCATTCAGTTGCTTATATTTTTCTGCTACTATAAACAATAGCCATCACATTTAGACCATATGCCATTTTATCTGCCTGAAGCGCCTAACAATGAATGGAAGAAATCTCATCTCAACCACTGCCAATATGTTGTATCCACTTGGGTGATTCACGGCAGCCATTTTGTGCCTGAATGCTCGCCACTCACTAGCTTGATGTGGAGAGCAAGGGAATCATTCAGCTCGTTACACATAAAGGCCGTTCCTCACTCAGGATTCACTAGACAGGCTGCAGTGTTCTCAAAGACAGCTACTACTCCAAAATGGCATCATAATTAGCTGAATCAAGCCTACCTGAGGCTCAAGGCACAGTTGACATTTAGGTGGCAAATTCCTTTTTGTTTTAATAACCTCCTCACATAAACCAGCTTATGGCTTAGGTGTGTCATAGCAAGTGATTATGTTGTGTGAAAAAGTCTTCTTAGTCTAACAACCTCATGGCTACATTAGCCTAACAGTTATGGACACAGTTGCATTTCTTGTTTTCATTTCTTTTTATCCACACATACACTGTCCCATCTCTAAGATGTGTGTGTGTGTGTGTGTGTGTGTGTGTGTTGTTTCCTCTGCTGTCTGGCTTCTGTGTGTCTGACTGCACAATGCCAAAGCCCAGCTGGAGCTGCTCCAGTTCTTGAGCAGACGCCCACCAGCCTCTTTATACCGTCTCAGGCAGACACTCATGGCTATTACTGAGCTATTCTAGACCCTAGCAGCACTAGCCACCTCACACTGCATGCAAGTAAACACATGCTGTGACACACACACACACACACACACACACACACACACACACACACACACATGCACACACACATACACAAGCATACATAAAAGATACACCTACATGCACATGTGCACATACAGTATACATAGTCTATACACATACACTGATGCATACCCACTGGTTACATGTACACATAAACAGACACATACATGTCCACATACACACATATACTGCACCTACAGCAGAGCTCACACAAGCACACTGACACATGTATATTTCAAATGTTAACCCAGCTGTGCTGTGTTTGCTATTCAGAATCGGGTGGTTAGGCAGAACCCAGGAGAGAGAAACTATCACATATTCTATGCACTTCTAGCTGGGGCTGAGAAGGCCCACAAAGGTAAACACACACTCTTTTTTACAGACACCTTTACACACACACACACACATACACACACACACTCACACACACTTTCAAATATCCACCTTTACACACACACACACACACACACACACACACATTCACACATACTTTCAAATATCCACCTTTACACACACACACACTTTCAAGTGTTCCGATACACTGGTAATCTCATTTGCCAGATTGTGTTAACTTGCTTTGTGTGTGTGTGTCTGCCTGGGTCTATGATCTTGTGTGTGCATCCTTCAGAGACGTACTTCTTGTCAGACCCCCCGGAGTCATTCCACTACCTGAGCCAGTCGGGCTGTGTGAAGGACAGGAGTCTGGATGATAAGCAGCTTTTTGACAGCGTCATGGTGAGAGACATCTCTCCGCCCTAAAGCACAGCACAGCTATGGGATAGTCACACCATGGGAATGAGACAGAGAAAGAGACAGACTGTGACAGACAGAGATAGACAGATAGAGCAGGAGTCTCGAGCCAGTCCAGCCATAGCCTTGTTGTTTATGGTTGCTGAGTGCTGTCGGTAGGAAGAATTTTGCTGCAATGTAGGCTAAAAAGCAAGATGGCCGCCAACACTAACTGAGGGCAAGGAAACTTCATTTCAGTTTTATTTTCTTGTGCTTTGTTAGCGTTAGCCGTCGGTTCGTTAATTCAGGTCTGTCTTGTACCAAATTTTGTTGCTCTCATACCTACTAACAGCACTGCAACCTCACACAACAGGGATATGGGTGGGTAGATTGATTCTGGAACTTTCCTTTAAAGAGACAGTGATAGCAAAAATAGAGCTCAATGGAGGCAGCATATTTCCCACTTTTTTACCCAGATGTGTCAGTCTGATTGTGGGTGACAAGCAGGTGTGTGACAGCATCATGGTGAGATGGCAGCACAGCTCCAGGGAGACTGATAGACTGATAGACTGAGACTGGGAGGGGGTGGGATGGTTAAGGGAGCAGGGAAAGCAGGCTGGGGAAATGAGAGAGAGAAGAGCAGGTTTCAGTTACTAGTTTGCTCAGCATTCATGAACTGATGTCAAAGAACAACAATCTCCCTCCCTCTCTCTCTCTCTCTCTCTCTCTCTCTCTCTCTGTGTCTCTTTCTCACAATTCAATTCAAGGAAGCTTTATTGGCATAAATGTTTCAATAAAATTATTGCCAAAGCTCAATTACAAACAGGTACTGTATATATGTAGAAAAGTTAGAACAATGTTGGAAAGTTACAGTAAGACAAAATGGTAGTTGCCGTAATATACAGAGAATATTACTCTCCATCTCTCTCGTTCTCTATCTATCTATCTATCTATCTATCTATCTATC